>CM066162.1:35315320-35342820 GCA_033629205.1 Lithocarpus polystachyus
TGGTTTTCCTGGGTCATCATATCTTTGTGTTATTTAATTTCCGCTGCTTTACTGGTTTTGCTTATTTGTGTTAACCTAGATTTAATTAAATTACCTAAGTTAATCACTTGGCTAATTCTCTAGTTTAATCTGTTGGGTTTAAGGGGTCTAAACGAACTGACACTATCTAATGACCTGTTCTAATAAAGCTAAGAAGCAATTACTCAAAGAAGAGCAAAGACGACAGCGTTTCACTAAATACAATTACATCACTATTTTAAATAGAACGACACTGTTTTGCTTAAGTTATAAGAAGGCTATGCTAGTTGTTGGAAAAACTAGCCGTTGATGCTCTGGAATTTTGAACATTACTCTGGTTTGTGACTTTACGCTTAACATCTCCCCTTAAACATGAGGCTGTGTCAGCCAAGAGTTTGCCATGAAGAAACAAAAAATAAGGACTAGGCAGTGGCTTAGTGAAAATATAAGCGAAATTGTCACTGCCAGAGATGAATTTGATCCCCAAAGTACTACGAAGAACACAACCCCTCACATAATGATAATCGACTTCAATGTGCTTGGTTCTAGAATGAAAGACAAGATTGGAGGCAAAAGCAGTTGCAGAGTTGTTGTCACACCAAAGAATTGGAATGTGAGGAAGAAACATTTTAAGTTCCTTAAAGAGAGTACAAAGCCAAGCCAACTCTGCCGCTGTGGAAGCCAAGGCACGATACTCTGCCTCTGTGGAAGAATGTGAGACAGTGGACTGCTTCTTGGGAGACCATGAAATTAGGCTTGAACCAAGAAAAACTAATATCCCAGTTGTAGATTTTCTGTCTGTTGGGTCACCAGCCCAATCCGCGTCAGAAAAGGCAGAGAAGGTAAGTGGACCAGGAGCAAGATAATACCAAAATGCAAAGTTCCTCTCACATAACAAAGAACACACTTGGCTGTCTCCAAATGAGAAGTAGTGGGATGGTGCATAAATTGGCACAGCTGATGCACACTAAAAGCCAAATCAGGGCGTGTGAATGTCAAGTACTAAAAAGCACCTACCATTCTTCTATACTCAGAAGGATAGGTAAAACAGATCCATCAAAAGGAGTAAGACGAACATTGGGACAGTGTGGAGTCTTTGCTGGCTTAGAATTCTCCATCTTGAATCTATGAAGAACATCAAAGGCATATTTGGATTGGCACAAGGTGAGACCAAATCTGGAAGGCACAATTTGAATGCCCAAGAAATAAGAGAGAGCACCCAAATCCTTATGCTCGAAAGCCTTACTAAGAGCAGTGACAAGATGAGATATTTGTGAATTGGAATTGCCAGTAATGATAATATCATCAATATACACTAGTAGATAAATGATAGTCTAATGAGAGTGAAATACAAACAAGGAGGAATCTGCCATGGAAGCTTCAAAACCAAGATGCAAAAATTGGGAAGTAAGTCTGTCAACCTAAGCTCCTGGGGCTTGTTTCAAGCCATACAAAGATTTGTGTAATCTGCACACATGATTAGGGAATTTGTGATCCACATAGCCTGGTGGTTGCTCTATATACACTTCCTCCTTTAGAAAACAATGGAGGAAGGCATTGAAGACATCCAACTGCCTGAGAGGCCAATGAAAGCTCACTGTAATAGAAAGAACAAGCCTCACTGTAGCTGGTTTTACAACTGGACAAAATGTCTCAGTGTAGTCCACACCTGCCTGTTGATGAAATCCCTTAGCAACCAATCTTGCTTTATAACGAGCAATGGTGCCATCACTATGTAATTTTAGCTCATAAACCCATTTACAACCCACTAAATTGATGCCAAGAACAATAGGAACAAAAGACCAAGTCTTCTACTTTTTCAAAGCAGAAAATTCCTCATCCATGACCTGAACCCATTGAGGAAACTTACAAGCAATCTTATATGATGGGGGTTTAGTATAAGCACAATCAACCACAGCCTTGTAACATAGTTTAGGCTTAGAGATACCATTCTTTGATTTGGTGGTCATAGGATGGGTATTCACAGGAGCAAGAATAGATGTAGTGGAATTAGGATGGGAAGAGGTAGTAGGAACAGAATTAGGTTGAATAGATGGTGATGGAGCAGGAGATGTAGGAACAGACAGGGATGATGATGTATGATTTGGAGGTGTAGTGTGAGAAATGGAGGTAAGTGGAGAAACAGGTGTAGTAAGAGGAATAGAGGCAGATGGATTTGATATTGTTGAAGTGTCAGATTTGGGAAGATGACAAGAAGTGTTAGACTGAGTAGTAGGACTAGGTTGTGCAGTGTGAGACAGATGGTTAAAATAAGGACCTAGGATAGAGGGCTGATTGGAAGAGTGTAAATATAGTAGATTGGTTAGCCTTGTATTTGGATTATGTGTACTAGGGGCTGAAACAGAAGAGGGAGTAGAAGAAAAGGGAAACTTAGCTTCATTGAACAAAACATGCCACAAATATATAGTTTGTGAGTGAGCAAGTCAAGACATAAGTAGCCTTTTGAAATTGTAGAATAGCCCAAGAAAATACACTCTGTGGTCTTATGATTAAGATTGTGTTTGGTGTATGGCCTAAGAAAGGGATAACGAGCACAGCCAAAATTTTTAAGAGAAGATATATCGGGATGTTGACTATAAAGCTTGTACTAGGGAGAGAAGAACCCTAGAGTAGCTGTTGGAAGTAAATTGATTAAAGTCACAGCTGATTGAACAGCAAAAGACCAATATGAGAAAGGTAGGGAAGCTTGAGAAAGAAGAGTGATGGTAGTTTCAATTAGGTGTCTATGCTTCCTTTTTACTAAGCCATTCTGTTAAGGTGTATAGGGACAATAAATTTGATGAAGAATCCCATTGGAAGATAGAAAAGACTTAAAGGAGTTTGAAGTATACTCACCTTCACCATCTGATCTAAGGGTTTTAATGGTTGAGGAAAATTGTGTTTTAACCACGGCATGAAACATGACAAATTTTGAGAAAACTTCAGACATATCAGAAAGTAAGTAAAGCCATGTAAAACGAGTGAAATGATTAACAAAAATGACATAATATTTGTAGCCATTTATTGAATTAAGAGGTGCAGGACCCCACAAATCAGTATGTACAGGTTCAAAAGGGGAATTAGCTACAAATCTTGAATTAGGAAATGGAAATCTGTGCATTTTTCCATAAAGACAATGAATACAAGAATTGACAAAATTAGCACTATTGTTGAAAGACAATCCATTATTTTGTAACAAAAGCTTAAGGACTTGAGAGTTAGGATGGCCAATTCTGTTGTGCCACAAATGCCCACTAGAAGAAGAAAGCTGGACTGAATTGCACAATTTATTAGGAAACAAAAACTCAGTGGCCTTGTGAGGATAGATGGGATACACACCACCTTCACTCTTACCCTTGTATAGTGTTTTCCCTGTGGCCAAGGCCTGAATGAGCAAGGTGTTTTCATCAAAGTAACACCAATAGTTATTATCATGAAAAAGTTTATGAACTGAAGCAAGATTAGAAGCAATAGAGGGAACTCTAAGCACATTTCTAAGTTGAATAGGAGAATTAGAAGAAGGGATTAGTGAGTTACCTATATGAGTAATAGGCAAATTTTGACCATTACCAACTGTGAGATGCTCCTTGTCAGGACACATGTGATTTGATGATAGGAACATATGTCAATATTATGAAGTTGGCTAATCCTTTGATAAAATGCACTTTACTTGTATTTGAGTAGATCTAGGATGTGTTTAATACTTCAAGAAACATGTTGTTCAAGTCTAGCATTAAAGCCATGAGATTGGACCAAGAAACAAGTTAAAGCTGGATAGATAGCTCGACACCTGCGGACAGATAGCTCAACAGTTGCTCGACAGATAGCTATCTATCAAGGTTAATGAGGCTCGACAGATACTATCTATCGAGGTTACGAGAATTCAGATTTTCAGATCTGATTTTTGGCTCAAGCTTATGTATTTGTGTAGGGTTTCTTTTCTTACAACCCTAGACATATATAAGGCTTATTTTAGATGCCGTCACATAAGAGAATACAAGGAGAACATATGCAAAAGGTGACCTATGCCTTATTCTCTCTGAAAGAAGCTACTGTGTCTTTGCGCCTTAGGGTTTTGTAACCAAGTGCTTCTTGATCTTCATTATTGATGAAGTGAAGAACTTTGCAGCCAGCAATCTTTTTCAAGTTGGTGATTAAGTCGCGTACTAGGATCCGCGCAATTGGTTAGTCACTTATTGAGATTCGTGCATCAAAGGGTGGTGTTCATATATTGAAGAGTTCAAAGGTTCTGAAGCGGTAGAAGGTTTCTGCTGTGAGTTCATCTATAGGGATTGTAGAGTCTAGGGACAAAGGTTTTGTACTAGATCTGAAACTTCTCTTTACTATAGTGGATTGCTTTTAGGGAAGGTTTCCCCCCAGGTTTTTTACTGTGAAACTAGTTTGTTTCATTGGTTTTCCTAGATCATCATATCTTGTCTTATTTACTTTTCCGCTGCGTTCATTATTGACATGATATTGTTGTTTATTTGTTTAAACAAGTTTTATTCATAATAAATCTAATTAACAAATTGGATTTAAAACTTGTTAATTATATCAACCGAGGTCTAAATTTCCTAACAAGTGGTATCAGAGCGGGTACACTTTGATTGGATTAATTTCCTGAGTGTGATCCTTGACCCCTGTTGTCATGGAGTTTCTTGATTGTTTTGATGTGCATGATCTTGTGTTGAATAATGATGATGATATTCAAGATGTCTATTGCAAGCTTTATAATTTTTGTATGAAATCTCTTGAATATTTTACAAAATTAAAAGCTAAATTTAAAAAGGTAAAGCTTGAAAAAGATGATTTGATCGCAAAATTGGATGAAGCCAATAATTTGAATGAGAATTTTAAAAATCAAATTTCATCTTAGGTGGACAAAATTAAAAGTTTGGAAGAGCAGCTAGTTGAATCTAAAACTGAAGTTGAAAAATTAACTAGTGTCAAACTTGTTGTTGAGCCTAACTCAAAAGAAAAGGATTTTTATATTCCTCTATTTAAAAGGAATAATTAAGAGTTGAAGGCGAATATTGCTAGGATATAGGATAGACAAAGGTAAACAATCTAATGTTAATGCTGAAGTTTCTAAACCTATGTCTAAAACTCCTCCTAGGCTGAATGATAAATCTGAATTTGTCCTCATTTGTCATCATTGTCATATTGTTGGTCATATTAAGCCAAATTGTCCTAAATTGAGGTCTTTGTCAACCTCTAAGGTTAGACTTCCTTTTAGGAAGCCGAGTAGCTCTAAAACTGCTCATGTTTGTCACCATTATGGTGTTTTTGAACACACTAGTCCTAATTGCTTTAAGTTGTATCCTCATAAGCAATTGTCCAAACGATCACAGGTTTTTTCTCAAGGACCTATACCTTTGTTTGGAGAGTTATTAAAAGTTTTGAGTTTTTTAACTCAATTTCAAGAGAATTTTAATTCTTCTATGTCCTTTAGTAGACATACTAAAACACGAGCCTTTTCATCTTCACGGCCAAAGACTCATGCTGTGTGGGTGAGAAAGGAGCCTAAGTCTTAATTGTCTTTTCTATTGTCCTCTGCTTTAATTCTTTCTATGTAAAGTAGGACTCTTTTTGCTTGATTTCTTATTTGCTTTTGTAATTATGCTTTCATGTATCTGCATTTTTCTATCATTCCTTCATGCATATACATCTTTCTTTCATGCTTTCATGTTGTTTGCTTGTTTTTGTTTAGTTGTTTAGTTTTATTTTGTTTTATTTTCAAAATAAAAATAAAAAGGAAAAATCAGAAAAATACAAAAACAGTGTGTTTTATGTACATTGGTACTTGTGTACCTTGGATAGCCATTGAAACAAAGTTTTCTAAACTTTGTATCTTTTGTAGCTTAGATAAGCATCTCTATATATAACTAAGCAAGTGAGCTTTGTGGCTCGTGTTTGAGATGAATAAGATTAAGTAGTCTCTTGTACTTAACACTCATATCACTCTTTTTGACGGGAGGACTAAAAAATCCTAAGAGAAAGGCATAATAACCATCTCACCACTGTTGCCCGCCAATCATGAAATGACATCCGTATGCTTTGGCATAACAAAAGTGCAATGTCAAAATCTTAACATAATTGAGTATTTCTTTTCTATCTCTTATATGCCCATGCATGATATGTTTAAAAGAAAAATATGCAAAGAAAAATAAAAAACAAAAAGATCAAAATGCTTTATATATGATTGCAAGCATGTATTCTAGGAGATATGTGAGTTATAGGATGTATCTCGAAGGTGATAGTCCCCATCAAATAGTTATGATTGTGTGTGAGTTAAAGTGATTTTCTCATATCACAAATCGTCATAACACGTTGACACATTTGCAATCTTGTGATGTTTTTCATACACAACATGCAATATTCTTTGCTACTTTTGATACATGTGCAGGTACAATGTTATTTGGCCATCACTCGGTTTACATATGTTAATGTATGCTCACTAAACTGTCTTGACTTGTTTTTGAAATATAAAATTGGTTAGATTTGTTGTGTGTGTGTGTGTGTGTTTTTGGGATCTATGTGCTTAAAATTGTTGTTGAGAGATGAGTTTGAGAGTTTAAAATGTTGATTAGATCCTTGTTTGAGTTGCATGTTGATTGCATTCATATCTGTGTTTTTCCCTTTTTTGAAAAACTGTTTTAAGCAATCTCGACACCTCCTCAACACCTCTCGACACCTGGCTTATCTGTCGAGATCTTCAGTTGATTTTTTATCGCAATCTCGACATCTCTCAATAGCTAGGTGGATTGATCAAGAAAGTTCTTGTCCTATCGATAGCTTCTCGATAGTTGTTCAATCCATTGAGGTATGCTCGATAGCTTCTCAACTCCTCTCAATCCATCGAGATCCTCTTGCATGTATTGTTTTTCACATGTTTTGCATATTTTTCTTATCTTGTCATCCATAGCATCTTGTTTCATTACATGCATGCATTTATATGGTTTCTTTGTACCCCCTTGATCATCTTTGTTCATCTTTATATTTCTCGGGTGAAGCTTTCTAGCTTCTTGTACCCTTTGTCAATCATGATAAAAAGGGGGAGAAATTGTGGAAATATGTAGTTCTTTTTTAAAGATTCTACAAGTTAAGGGGAGAAATATATGCCTTTGTAAGGGGAAATGTGTTTCATCTTGTTAGGGGGAGTGCTTACCTCCTTTTTCTTATACACCGGTCTTATGACTATGTTTACATACATTGTGCTTATTTTTGATATATATATATATATATATATATGATGTATGTCTTCTTTCACCTATCTCTATATGTGTTGTTTATTTTCTATCTTTATACACATGTTTCTTATATTCTTGTATGCAATCTATTATTTCTACTTTATACAAAGATGCCTTGATGAGTTTTGTTTAAATGTTTTAAAAATACAGGTTGTCAAAGTCTACTTGCCATAAACTCTCTTCTTGCGAAGTTTTTCAAGAGTTTGTGTTAGGATAGATTTTATTGTATTCAACAAGTGAGTATGAGTTAAGTGATTTATGACTTTTCTTATATGTTCATTTGTTTGTTGTGATTTTGTCATGGATTGCCAAAGGAGGAGATTGTTAGGACATATGTGATTTGATGTTAGGAACATATGTCAATATTTATGAAGTTGGCTAATCTTTTGACAAAACGCACTTTACTTGTATTTGGGTAAATCTAGGATGTGTTTAATACTTCAAGAAACATGTTGTTCAAGTTTAGTATTAAAGCCATGAAGATTTGACCAAGAAACAAGTGAAGAAAGGCTATTCATTAAAGCTAGACAGATAGCTCAACACTTAGGAACAGATAGCTCGACAGCTGCTCGACAGATAGCTACCTATTGAGGTTTAATGAGGCTTGACAGATATTATCTATCGAGGTATCTATCGAGGTTACAGGAATTCAGATTTCCAAATCTGATTTTTGGCCCAAGCTTATGTATTTGTGTAGGGTTTCTTTTCTCACAATTCTAAACATATATAAGGCTTATTTAGAGGCCGTCACATAAGAGAATACAAGGAGAACATATGCAAAAGGTGACCGATGCCTTATTCTCTCTGAAAGAAGCTATTGCATCTTTGTGCCTTAAGGTTTTGTAACCAAGTGCTTCTTGATCTTCATTGTTAATAAAGTGAAGAACTTTGCAGCTAGCAATCTTCTTTTAGTTGGTGATTAAGTCACGTATTAGGATCCGCGCAATTGGTTAGTCCCCTTCTGGGATTCGTGCATCAAAGGGTGGCGTTCATCTATTGAAGAGTTCAGAAGTTCTGAAGATGTAGAAGGTTTCTGCTGTGAGTTCATCTACGAGAATTGTAAAGTCCAAGGACAAATGTTTTGTACTAAATCTGAAACTTCTATTTACTATAGTGGATTGCTTTTCGGGAAAGTTTTCCTCGAGGTTTTTTACTGTGAAACTAGTTTGTTTCATTGGTTTTCTTGGATCATCATATCTTGTTTTATTTACTTTTCTGCTGCATTCATTATTGACATGATATTGATGTTTGTTTGTTTTAACCAGTTTTATTTATAATAAATCTAATTAACAAATTGGATTTAAAACTTGTTAATTATATCAATCGGAGTCTAAATTTCCCAACACTCCTGACCAGTGTAAGGTTTGTCTTTTATCACTTTAATTTTCTGCAAATATGTGTCTACAAAATCAGATCCTTTTTTCACATTATGCAACTCACCCTTTAGATTCATCACATGTGGCCTTAAGATTGACGAGAATCTGTTTTCAAGAACCTTCTAGACTTCTTGAGCTGAAGAACATCCAACAGTTATAACTAAAACTAATGGAGTGAGGGTTGAGCTAATGAAAGTAAGAAGTGCCTTTTCCTTTGATTTCTAGATGAGATAATCTGGATTAAGCACTGAAGTGATGATACTAGATAAATCCTTGAGAAATTTCTCAGGAACAAGTGGAACTTCATCAAGAAGCTCAAACATGGAGTATGTTTCTAACACCATGGAGATTTGATCCTTCCAAAAAATGTAATTGGAAGAATCGAGTTTAACTGTCATCATATTTGACATATTCGACAGTAATAGCAGAGGCTGATTAGTGAGATTGATGGAGGTGGATGTGGAAGTTGAAGGCATGGTTGTAGAGGTTAAAGGCACAGTCGAAGAAGTTGAGGCTGAAGTAGTTTCTGCCATTGATGTTGGGATCGATTGCTGCTCTGATACCATGAAAAGAATCAAACTAAACTTGAAAAGACTATAGCAATGGTGTTCACATAGAAAACACTCAGTGAGAAGTAAGAAAATTAGAGAGAAAGTTCAGAGAGAGAGAGAGAGATGTGAAAAGAATAGAGAATTTTGGAAGAATGTTCACACTACTATTCATTACACTTGATGTACAATATATATATATATATATATATAAATAAATATATATATATATATATATATATATTACAAGGAAATCAATAACTGCTCAACTGAGACCCCATAAATCTCGAGATTGATTCGTTAAGTGTGGAGGAAAATCAGGAAAGGATTAACTGTCATAACTACCTAATGACCTGTTCTAATGAAGCTAAGAAGCAATTAATCAAAGAAGAGCAAAGACAACAGTGTTTCACTAAATACAATTACATCATTGTTTTAAATATAACAACACTGTTTTGCTTCAGATATAAGAAGGCTATGCTAGTCGTTGGAAAAACTAGCTGCTGAAGCTCTAGAATTTTGAACATTACTCTGGTTTGTGACTTTACTTTTAACATTTAGAACTACATTGCACCTTCAAGTTCAGTAATAGAAAAACTCACAAGAGTGCAATAAATATGTTTGTTTTCAGAATGCATAAGAAGATTTATTTATTTTTTGTCAATATCATGAAACAAAATTTGTATGCTTTTTTTCAAACTTACGTTGATTTGAATTTGTCATTTATTTTTTTACAAAATTTGTCATTATTTAATATATATATATATATATATATATATATACACACACAAAAACTTACGTGGATTTGAATTTGTCATTTATTTTTTTACAAAATTTGTCATTATTTAATATATATAAGTTTTTTTTGGGTTACTTTATTCTAATTTTTTTTTTTGTTTTGACCTAAATTAGATTTTTTTTAATTAAGTTTACGTTAATGTTAATACATATTAGCTATCATTTGATACTTTATCCACAAAAAAAAAAAAAAAATTAACGTTTAAATTAGGCTAAAAGTAAAACTGTTACTTTATAAAAAAATTGATACAATACTTATTGTTACTTTATCCAAATAAGTCGATAAGAACAAATAGAATTAGCATCTTACTTAAACTTAAACTTGTTTGTTAAATGCATTAGATAAAGAATTTGGATTATAATCAAATTAAAATTTTTATCAACTTAGAAATTATAGGAGAAGAAAATTATATATATTTTTAATTCTAAAAAAATTTCTACAATTAAAGATGCATTAGAACATGTTGTGTAGTAATTAAAAAAAAAAGTTGTTGCTTTTTTTTTTTTTATAATACACTACACGTAAAGAATTAAGGATTAGATGAAGAATTTGGATTGTAATCAAATTAAGATTAAATAAGGATTAGATGGATTATACGAAGAATATGGATTGTAATCAAATTAAGATTTTTATCAAATTAGAGATTATAGGAGAAGAAAAATTTTATATATTTTTTGAATCTAAAAATCTAAAAAAAATCCTGCAATTTGGTGAAGTCACTTGGCGCAACCATGACATCTAAGCCTAACTTTTATTATTTAGTATATATATAGAGCCAGACAAACTTTTGCCTTTTAATTTTCTTTCCAAAAATTTTTGGAGATGAAAATTTGAGTTTTTGAGAGAATAGAAATAAATGAGTATTTTTTTCCTACCTATTTCATTTCGTTCCACAATCCCACTTAAACTTCTAAATAAAGAAATGATCTTTCCATCCTCTCTAATTAAACTTCCAAACAAGAGAATGGAAGGAATATTTAATTTTTTTTTATTCTATTCCCTCATTCCAATTGAAGTGTTATAGGTTAGAGGAATGTGATGAAGATTTAAAATCAAACGAAAGCATAAGCAAGAAAAAGAATATAGACTATTGTTAAAGAAGTGCAATGTCAAGTATATCTACAAAAACAATTTTGGATGTTACTACGTTAATGCCATGTAGGCTAGGGACTAGTAGTTAATAATATATGCAGTTAAAAGATTAATCTAAATTTATAACATTCCAAAAAATCATTTGAATACTTAAAAATTTGTTGCAGTGGTAGCATCACTCAAACAAAAAGTAATTAAAAATTTAATTCTTATGTTATTAATGTGACAGACTATAAGTCTTTAGTAATAACTTTAATATTTTTCATATACTCTAGATGAAACTCTATTATCAAAGTTACAACTTCCACTAGCTTAACATATTACTTTGATTAAAAGTTTTAAGACTTGGATTAAGTCCAGTGCCCAATTACACTACATCATCCAAATGTAACACGTGTCTAGTAGTAGACACATGGCATCATTTAGATAAGTTCAGTGCAACTGAACACTGCAGTGGATGTAACGTAATCCTTACCCAAAACTTTATTACTGAAAATTTCAATTTATTTTAAATTGTTCAAACTTCAAATCATCCACCATAATTTGGGTTTAGCAGAGGGTTTAGGCTGCAAGAGTTTGATGGGCTCTGATAATGAGTTACTGGGTTTAGCAAAGAATGGGCCTGAGCCCATCTAATCTTCTTCCCCCATTTTAATTTCCCACGATTTCTTCATTAAATCTCTGTTTGCTGGCGGGGATTTGGTGCTAGAGAGAGAGAGAGAGAGAGAGAGAATGAACCAAAATCAGCAACAGCAAGCGAGCGATGGCAGACACGATGATGACGCTGCGCTCTCTGATTTTCTCGCTTCCTTAATGGATTACACTCCCACTGTAACTCCTCTCTCTCTCTCTCTCTCTCTAAAATTTGATTTTTGATTTTTATTTTTTTATATTAAAATTTTAATGGGTTTGTATTGAATTTTACTTTCTCAGATACCAGACGAGTTGGCGGAGCATTACTTAGCCAAGAGTGGATTTCAATGTCCCGATGTTCGATTGTACGTGTTATTTATTTATTTATTGATTTTTTCCAAATAAAAATTGAAATGAAACAAATTTTAAGATTTATGTTGTCGGTAAATATTATCAGTGTTTGTTAGTTTTTCCTTTTTGAAATTTAGTGCTTAATTCCAAATTTTGATGGGAATTAACTAAGGGGCGTGCTTTCAAAGTTCTTATAACCATGGTGCTCAGGGTGAGGAGGTGGGTTCAAGTTCTTATAAATTTGAGTGACTTTACAATTAAATAAAAATTCAAATCTTGCTGAAGACAAAGAAGAATGGATTTTGATGTTATTTATGTATGTTTTTGGGTTTTTCTTTTAATGCTATATCTTGTCTGATTAAATTTTATTTGGCTTTTATTTTTGCAGAATTAGGCTGGTAGCTGTTGCTACGCAAAAGTTTGTATCTGAGGTTGCAAGTGATGCTCTTCAGTATGCTACTCAACTCTTCTTATACCATTTCATCATGTAGATACATTCATGCACATACATGTAGATACACGGTACACCAATATATATTTTCAAACTCAAAAAACATGACCCTTTTCTATGATTTGGGAATACAAACTGGAATGCAATAAGTATTTTAGGTTTTGAGGGAGAGGCATAAGGGTGGGTGTAGAAGTTGGGGAAGTCTTTGTACTTGACGTATTATTTATTTATTTATTTTTTATGTTTCTTTGAAATAAAACATCATTAATTTCAAAGATGCAAAGTGGAGTTGGGCTTAATACTTAGATGCTTTATCTACTACATGCTTGGCTTCTTATACTTCAATCAGCTATTTCAATGTCTGCATTGAATATCTACATACTAATTGACAAATAACACATCCTTGAACTAAAATGGGTGGTGAATATTATTTTATTAAAAAATTAAAATTAAAATTTTGAAAGTCTGAGTATATGTTGTCGGTAATCAGATAACAAAAACCAACTGGTGATCCAACTTAGACCTCGTATGGGTGTGTGAAGGAATATAGGCTTTGTGACATAGATGCTGTATATCTGGCTTTGAATGTGTGTGTTTTCTAACAGTTTTCTGTGTTAGTTTGGATCCAATTTAGATGTCAATTTGATCCTAAATTTTTTTCATGGAAGAGCTATAGGTCGTCCTCAATACTAACAACTTGAAATTCCAGTCCTTGGCAGTTGCTTTTCTAGTTTGTTATTTGATGTTTAACCTTGTATGACATCTAATATAGGCAATGCAAGGCAAGACAGGCAGCAGTTGTCAAGGACAAAAGGGATAAGCAGCAAAAGGTGCTCTGCATGCACTCTTTGTGTTCATTTGCCTTTATATCATGATTATTGCTGGCTTGCCTAAGTTTTTCCTGGGAACAGGATAAGCGCATAATATTGACAATGGAGGACCTCTCAAGATCACTTCGTGAGGTAAGCATTGAAGTGTTTTATGACATTTATATGCCAGTTTTACTGTAATTATTATTATTTATTTCCTAAGATGTGTGTGTGTGTGTGTGTGTGTTTGTGATGTATGACAGAATGTAGGAGTCTATTTTTATTATTTGTAATTTTTGTAATCCCCCCGCTTCATTTTAAGTGTTTGTAAGGCTTTCTTGGTCAAATTAGGGTCCTTTTACGGTATGATATCATTTAGGATTTGTTTAGTAATGTTTTTATGTGCATTTTTATTTTTTTATGGAGCCTTTAAATAGGCCTACAATTTGTAAAACAAGAATAGATGCCTATTATCAATCAAATTATAGTTAGTTTATTTTTTATCATATGGTGGAATCCAAAATTCTTCCTTGTGGATTTAAGGAGTCCCTAATGGAAATTTTCCATTTTGCATTCATTGGTATAAGAACTTGTCAACATTCTGATATGGGGAAAGCGAAATGAAGGAAACTACCCTATTGACAGTGATTGTGAGGTGCAGGCCCTCAAGGTGGTAATTTATGCTAATGGTGAGTGATTGACTTGTGGACTCTAGGAGATTTTCTACATGCTTATCGATCTATGTTTAAAATTCAAAAGATATCATGAATATGGTAGGTATATTCGTATCAGATTCTGCACTCATGGCCAAATTCTTGATCAACATGTTCTTAATTTTAATGATATCTCATTCTTTAGTGGTAGATCATACCAATAATTCATAGATTTGATCATTGATCTTGAGGATTGTTTTGATAATGCAAACATCCTTAAGGATTTCAAGGTGCAACTTGTATGAAGCAAGCTTGAGAGTATGTGGAAAATTGGTGGAATGATATAGAATATTTCAAAATGTGAAGAGGTAAGCCTTAAAATTTATTCATTGTCAAGAATGAGGAAGGTGATGGTAAACTTCTTCTTTGCATGTGATTTTGATGAAATATTGCTTCATACAAGTCAAATTATATGGCAATTAATTCATACAGTATGAATAATAACAAGAATTATGGCTTTCACTTATTAAGTGAAGAGCCAGGTTTAGAGTTCAATAATGTCCAACCAATTTTGAAAGAAATATCAAAGATGTTGAATGTGATGAACAAGTTAAGATTGAAGGCCAAAATAATGTTTTGAAAGAAATTTTTGAAGAGGCTAAAGAAGAAAATTCGAGTTGATTGAGGAGAATGGCGAAACTCATGGATGGAAATTGCTGAGAGTAGTTTGGAAGATTTATTAAAGTCAAATATGATGTTGAGCTTATAACTCTCAAGTCTTTGGATCCTTTTGACAATACATCAAAGATCATTTGTTTTCTAGGAGTATAAAATTTTAATCTTGTCTTCAATCCTTTATTGGTTGAGAAGAAATTTTAAGTTCTGCCATCATAAGGATACAAGTTTCAAAGTTGGATCAAGTTATTGAAATATTTGAAGTATCTATTTAATTCCTTTGTCTGGTTAGGCACATTTCTGTGTGGCGATATTCTCTAGAATCTCCTATCGTTTGATTTGAGATATGGGCCTTTCATTACAGTAATTGGGTTGGTTTGGTGAGAAGCCTAACCCTATGATATGATCCTCTATACATTGTGTGTGTGTGTGTGTTTTTTTTTTTTTTTTTTTTTTTTTTTTTTTTTTTTTTAATTCTATACATCAAAATCATGTATGAGAGGAGTCACACAATCTTTAGAAATCAAGGATTGTTTTGTCGCCCCTTTTGAAATGGTGGCTAGGATGTTCTCTCATAATATTTCATGTAATATTCTAATTATAATTTCAGAGGGGTTTCTTTGATAGATCATGATTTATTCTGGCACATCCTATGTCTGATGGTTTTTCTTTCTTTGTTGTATACATCTGTTTCAATTTGATTTGTAAGTTAATCCACAAAATGAGGTGGAATTTCAGGATGATACTTGGTCTAGGGAATCCTAGAAGGGTGATGATTAAACTTTCAATATTTTTTGGTTTGTTAGATTTGAACCTAATGCTTATGCAACATTGGTCTACCTTTGTACCAACCAAGCCAAGGCCAACGATGGTTCACAATTTTTTTTTTTTTTATTGCAGTTAGAACTCAGCTGTAATGTTGGATAGGGTTCTTTTTTGGCAAAAATATTGTTTCCGTCCTTAAAGTTTACATGAAGTTCATTTTTTGTCCCTAAACTATCAAAAATTCTTTTTTCATCCCTAAACTATTGAAAACGATACACTTTATGTCATTTTGTTCACTTTCATTAACTTTCTATCCTGTGTCTAACAAAATGCCTAGGTGGAATCACTAGATAAAAAAAAAAAAAATTCATCTTTTCCTTTCTCACATTGTCTTGGCAACCAAATACAAATTAATCCCAATCTCACCTAACCATCCTTACTCTGCCTCATTGCTGTGCACTTCCTCAGCGTTGCAACCACCACCACAACACCTCACTTTTGGTGTGATGGGATTGAGATCTGCTTGCATCCCGTTGGTGGTGGGATCACAATCTCCCCCACACCCACCTCTCTTTTTTATTTGTTTTCTGTACCCTTTCATTGTACTTGTTGTCAACAATTGTATCTGAATGAACATTTGTGGAAAAGAGAGAGATTGGGGAGGATATATACCAATGAAAGAATAGAGATATGATGGATTTCATGGTTGCTTGGGTATAAACAAAGACAGGACTGCCTTGTTCCGCCATGGGCAGCCATACTTGGTGAGTCTGACCACCCCCTGATATGTTTCAACCATACGGTAAATGTTTTATTTTTCATTAAACCTGTGCTACTAACAACTGACACATTTTATATGACAAATTTATGCACTTAATTCATTAAAAAAAGTGAGGCATTTTACTGGGTCTCTAATTGGGGTCATGGGTAAACACCCATGGAAACATAGATTAACCTGACATTACATACAGAGACACAAGCCAGCATTATATATCCTAAGGGCATATGGAATATTATTGTTCCAGCTTTGAATCCATTTATTTGAAAGTTGCAGTAGAATTAATTGAATGCCAGTTATGTCTCTTTGTTGGCGTTTGGAATTTTTCTTGATATTGTCTCTGATTTAGATGTTTTATAATTTATTTCCCTGATTTTGTTATTATTATTAGTATTTCGGTCATCATCATAATCAAGAACCTGATCCTTGGTCACTTTTCCTTTTTTGGTTAGTAATCCATTGTTTTTTATTGATGAGCAGTATGGCGTGAATGTGAAGCACCAAGACTATTTTGCTGATAGCCCTTCAACTGGGGTGGATCCTGCTTCAAGAGATGAATGAACTTTGGATTGAATCTATACAAGAGGGTTTCAAGTTCTTTTACATTATGTAGGGATTGCACAAATACTGCTATGTAGGTGGGTGATGTTCATTCTATCTTACATGAATATTTAATAGTTATCATAATTAATACTTTGTTTTTAATCTTAGCTTCATTTGTCTGCACCCCTGATTTCTTGCAGTAAGGTAGAAATTTTGACATGCTGTATCTCTGATATACAAATTCGTTTCTAATAGGTTTATCTGTTTTGGGTAATCAACTTAACATATGCATGTGTGTGCTTTGCATGTGTTGTGTGCGTGCAAACACACATGGTCTCATGTGAAAACACACACAAGAGAGACCATACCTATATCCATACTTCTTTAACAGGGATGAACTTGCAAATCTCTTAGATGCTTTAATATGTAAGAGCAGTGATCCTCATGGTGTGCCATGGTAATGAATAAGTTCACTGGGTTGAAGTATGCAAGTGTAGAGATTGGGTTCCAATTAGGTAAACTTGTCGATCTGTGTATTTAGTACTCTCTTTTTCTTTTTTCTTTTATTATTTTAAATAGAGAACTTTTTTCTGCTGCCACTCCAACTTCCTTATATCCCGTTTTGCCACTGCAATTCAGTATAAACCATACAGCTAGCTAATTTTTGAAGGCAATCAATAATTTTCATACAAATTGGTTGCTGGCCATGGGTTTGCTACGTTCTAAAATTTGATGAGCAACCCAATCTGGTTTCTGCAACTCGCTTCATTAATTTTGATCTATAAAGCTTGCAACTACTGAATTAATCTAATTGTAGTACTACTCAGAGTTCAAGTAGATTCCTACTAATATTATATTTATATTGTTACATACTGATAATATCAGATTCTACATTAAGGGAAAGACTGTATACATCATATTATTCACGAGTTCCTTTTTATCCTCTCTCCACCCCCGAAGACAATGTCTCTGTGTGCCACTGGTTGATTTGGTATTGAGCATAGTTCCATGATCTTGTCTACCCATAGCATGATATGCAAGTAATTCAACGACCACACTTGAGGATTGATCTGTGCTAGAGGAGGGCGACAAATACTTGCCAAATGATTGAGGAATTGACAACAAGATCTCAGATTCATCAACGTGTAAAGTTACCAAAACTAGCACTGTCATGTGGTAATTCTGGCAGATCAGCGTTGCCATCCAAAAACTGCATCACTTGCTTCATGCTAGGCCTGGCTGCTGGCGTCGAGTGTGAGCAAAGCAAGCCTAGTTTCAAAACCAACTTCATTTCGTCCACCACATGATTACTTTCCATTCTAGGATCACTAGCATCAAGGATGGCTCCTTTTCTCCAACACTCGAAGACCCAATCAACCAAAATTACCTCTTCAGGTTGTCCTTGTGGCTCTATAGGCTTTCTTCCACAAGCCACCTCCAGCATGAAAGCCCCAAAAGCAAACACATCAGTGCAAGTGGTTGTCCTTCCTGTTCTAGTAAGCTCGGGAGCCAAATAACCCACAGTTCCAGCCACATTGGTGGTTTGGGGATTGGCACCATGGTCGCATAATCTGGCAAGGTCAAAGCCTTCCATTTAATTCGGCATCTAATAGAACATTGCATGCTTTTACATCTTTGGAATCGTGGGAGACTTTCTTGACTGCAATCTGCATATTGGAAGAACGAAGTGTTCCTTTATAAACGTTTCCAAATCCCCCTTCTCCAAGAAGCTCTTTGTTTGAGAAACCTTTGGTTGCTTTGTAGAGATTCTTGTAGCTGAACCTGTGAGGACCATACTCCTTTTCCCAATCTTCTAGTATTTCTGCATATTTCTTCCTCAAATGAAAATAGCTCCAGTAACCAATATCAGTACAACCACTACTGCTATGATCAAAATCATGATAATTTGTCCCCGTTTATCTTTACTTTTCCTCTGTCGGGGAGATTGAGGAAGCTTCGAAACATTGAGGCTTTGTGCTTGTCCACTTTTATTAAAGCTCCATCCAAGAATGTAATGGTCACTCGTAACTGTACCAGTGGCTGCAGAGAAACCAACAAACATGGATTCCAAGAGAATTTGAGACATATTGATGTGTGTTGACAAGAGAGGCCGATTTGGTTTTGGGATGCTGGTCGGGGCTAGTGTTACCTTCAGTAGTTTTTCTGTTACATTGTAGTCTATCCAAAGATGCATTGGGTTGCCACTTACTAGCTCCAAGCTTATATTCTTTCTTTCTTGATCAGAAAAGTAGGTTGCAGTAACTGATTCAATTGATTTCAGGCTGTTCACATCGATTCCCACATGTTTGTTGTCTATATCTTGAAATTCTTGACCCTCTACAGTATCAAGCTCAATGGCTAATAAAAGTGGTTTGTTGAAAGGCCATTATTTGAGGCATTCAAGAGTCCTAGATAATTGCTGGCTATAACATTGGTGAATTTCCACGAGGGACTGATGGTGAAAGCAATTCCATTGCCACCTTTCGATGGTGTTTCAGGAACTGTTGCAAATACAAAGTTTGTGGAAAATGAAAGAGACTGAGTTAAACCCGAAGAAGCGTTGAATTTTAGAGGAAGTTGGTAGAAAGCATAACCAAGTTGTTTTTCTGAATTGTTGGTGAGTTGCAATAGACCATTGGGGTGGATTCGAGCGGCTCCATCTAGATGCAGATTTGCTTGATGGAAGCCATTGTAGATGAACTGGTCATTTTGAGCAAGCATCAATGGAATCTTATGGATGAAGTAGAGAGTAACCAGAAAAGGAAGTGATGTAAGCCCAATCGCCATTGAAAAAACTGGGAAAAATGTACATTTCCTATAAACACAGGCTTTGTTTGAAATGTCATATCAAAATTATTCTATTGTGAGAACAAGGTCCAAGTCCAACATTTTAGCCCAAAAAGGAAAAAAAAAAAAAAAGAAAAAAAAAAGAAAAAAAGAAAGAAGAAAAGGTCCATATCCATAACTCATAAATGAAGTAGATTTCCCCTAGAATTCTAATTCCCTGGGATGCTAGAACTCATAACTTAAAAATAAAGAAAATTTCCAATTGCTAATTAAATAAATCACTTAAAAATTATAGATAAATTAATAATAAAAAGATTAGACGAAGAATTTGGATTGTAATCAAATTAAAATTTTTATCAATTTAGAAATTATAGGAGAAGAAGATAAGAACAAAAAAATATATATATATTTTGAAATCTAAAAAAAAATTTCTGCAACTTAGTGAAACTACTTGACAAAACCATGGTTTTTAAGCCCAACTTTTATTTTATACTAGCATTATGCCCGTGCGATGCATGGCTTAATCAAAATTCATACATAAATAGTTTTATTTATTTATTAATTTACTTAAAATTAAATAATAGAATAGATAATAAAAATAAATAAATGTTTTACTTTTAAGTTATAGTATAATAAATTCATATTGTGTGAAATTAATATATTATGAAATGCGCATATATATATATATATATATATATATATATATATAAGTAGTAATAAATCAAGTTAGATAATATGTTACATCTTCCCAATTTTCGGAAGACTTACAGAAAAATTGACTTGTTCTATATATGAGACACCACCGTCAATTAACATGGCAACTAGAACTAGGTGGTCCATTGCACTTCTTCATGCTTAATGTAAAAAAGATATCCATGTATGAAATAGGCAAAAACACCATTTTAGTCCTTCAAATTTGTGGTCACATTCAATTTGATCACTACATTATGATAATAATTAATTTAGCCCCTATTATTTTCAATTTACACTCAATTTGGTCTTTACCATTAAATCACTAACAGAAAGCGCATACGTGGCTAACGGTATGCATTATTGGCATGCCTAATGTTGCTGTGTATAAATTTAAGTGTCCACGTCAGCGCTAAAAATGACAAAAAAAGACACATCAACATTTAAAAAAAAAAATCAAATTAAACAAAAATTAATTATGAAAAAGGTGAACCACTAGACCAAAAATTAAAATAATAAATCCATAAAAAATACAAAAATCTTGGAATCCATTGCCTTGTAGCACAAGAGAGTTTTTTTTTTTTTTTTTTTTTGAGATAATCGCCCTGAGGGCAAACTTCATTCAAAGAAACTACAGAAATTACAAGACATCATGAACAACAAGAGGAGCTATATCTCCAGGAATGGTATCAAGCCAAACTTGTAGCTCACAGCCGGACTTAGCGCATCTAGCTAAATGGTGGGCAACTTGATTGCCTGATCTTTTAACATGATTGAAAGAACTAAAGTGGAAATCCCTAGCTAATACTAGAATATCCTCAATAATATGACCATACTCGGGGTTATTCACATTTTCCCTACATATAGCTTTAATAAGAACCTTTGCATCACCTTTAAAGATGCAATCCATAGCAGAAATTTCTTTTGCGAACTCCATAGCCCTTTGACAAGCCAAGGCTTCAACCGTAGCTACAGAGAAAGGGAGTGGGACTCGTTGAGACAAAGCTACACTGACAATACTTGAGGTGTTTCGGATTACAATGCCTATTCCTGCAGAATCCAACTCCTTGAACAGTGCGGCATCAAAATTAATTTTGATGTGGGGCAGAACAGGGGGACACCAACGCACTACTCTATTCGTGGGCAAATCAGCACTGGCTGGAGAGACTTAGACTGCTAGGAACTCTGAGAGAAAGTCCTTAGCTATGTCTCTAATCCGATGTAGCTCAACCCTCTTCTCTTTAAGCTTGACCTCGTTCCTATTTCTCCAAATCAGCCAGAAAATCAATGCTAGCAAGTTTATATTAAGCCGATCACTCAAGGATAACAACAGTCCTGACAAAGCATCAAAATCACGAAATCCATACCATAATAACTTCATCAACATGGCATCATCCTTCCGTATAACCATCAGAGAGCTACAATACCATAGTGCGTGTATTGTGTCTTCATTTGCACAGTGACATCCAGTGCAAGTAGAAAAAGAAACCACCTTACGCCTCCATAGATTACATACAGTAGGTAAGGCGTTATGAGATGCTCGCCAAAGAAAGTGTTTTACTCGATGAGGGACTTGAAGCTTCCAAATACCAGTCCACAAAACATGGTTCTTGGCATACGATGAACAGCTAGTCTGTAGATTCCTAGCCTCCCTAATTGCTAGTCTGTAGGCATTACGAGTTGTATAACTACCATCCGTGGATGGGAGCCATACCAGCTTGTCTGGGATACTATGGTCACTTAGAGGAATACCCAAAATCAGATTAGCCTCATGAGGAAGAAATTCATGCCTTATTAAATCTACATTCCATGAATGGGAATTAGTATCAATGAGAGCACTCACCGTTGAAGTTGGAGGGAGCACAACAGGAGGGGATGTAGTTCTTGCTGCAGGTAGAGTGGGAATCCATTTAGCTTCTCTAATCTGGACAGATTGGCCATCACCTATTCTTCAAACTGCTACCACATCGATAACATGACGAGAAAAGATGCTTTTCCAAGTATATGAGCCCTTATTTGAGGTGTTACACTCCATGATGGAGGAGTTCGGGAAAAACTTAGCTTTGAATACTTTATAGAATAGAGAATTCTCACAAGTCTGAAGCCGCCAGACCTACTTCGTTAAGAGGGAATCATTGAAAATGGATAAGTCACGAAAACCCAAACCTCCTTCATTCTTAGGACGACACATCTTTTCCCAACTCACCCAATGAAAGTTCTGCTGCTCCCCTCTATATCCCCACCAGAATTTTCTGACTAGAGACTCAATTTCTTTAATCAATCCTTTTGGAAGCTTGAAACAAGACATGGCGTAGGTGGGAATTGCTTGAATATCCGCCTTAATAAGAATTTCCCGGCCAACTTGGGAGAGGAGCTTCTCCTTCCAACCTTTTAGCTTTTTCCAAATTCACTGTTTTATGAGGCTAAACGATCTTTCCTTCTCTCTTCCTATTAGTGATGGGAGGCCCAAGTAATGCTTATAGCACTATGACACCAGCACTCCTAAAAAGACAGATATGGCATTCCGAAGATTATGAGGAGTGTTTGAGCTGAAATAAAAATACTGGTTTTACCTCTATTTATGCTCTGACCTGAGGCTTGTTCATACATAAACAGCAAGGATTGGATTTGGACACATTCAGCTATAGTTGCTCTACAAAACACCAAACTATCATCTGCGAATAGAAGGTGAGACACCCGAGGGCCAGCAGCACATAATGAGACTCCCTTAATATTTCCATTCTCTTCAACCTTCTTGAGTAAAGCATGTAGACCTTCGGTGACCATTAAAAACAGATTAGGCGAGAGGGGATTACCTTGGCCAAGCCCCCTAGATGGTGAGATGAGACTGTGGGGTTGCCCATTGAACAAGATTGAGTACGTGACTGATCTGATACAAGTCGAGACCAAAGCCACCCATTTTTGATAGAACCCCATTTTAAACCCGATTTTCTCCAAAAACACCCACTCCACCCAATTATACACGTTACTCATATTGAGTTTTAACGCTATATAACCTAGCTTGCCAGTTCTTTTTTCTTTCAAACAATGCAGGTTCTCATGAGCAATCAAAATATTATTAGTAATAATTCTTTCAGACAAGAAAGCGCCTCAGAGATCAAATGGGGAAGTAAAGGTTTTAAACGATTAGCCAGCACTTTTGCAATAATCTTTATACAACACATTGCACAAATTAATTGGTCTGAAGTCAGATACCTTTAGCGGACTATGGATTTTTGGAATTAGAGTTAAGAAAGTATGGTTAAACTTATCGGGAATGATACTTGAGTTTAAGACTGATAAAACAGCCTCGAATACCTCACCACCCACTTTATTCCAAAATTGTTTATAAAACAGAGGGGGAAGATCATCAGGTCCAGGAGATGTATTCAAGTCCATCTATTGGAGAGCTGTATATACTTCACTCACTTCAAAAGGCTTCACCAAGTCAGTATTCATGGCTTCGGTCACTCTTGATTCCACACTCGAAAGGACGGGATTGAATTGAATGGGATTTGCTGATGAGAACAAATTAGCATAAAAACTAAGCAATATATCCCCAACCTGGGCTTCATCCTCAGTCCAAACACCAGCAACATTTTCTATGCTAGAAATATAGTTTCTTTTATTCCTCTCTGAAGCTCTACAATGAAAGTATTTAGTATTTTGGTCCTCGTATTGCAGCCTATTTGTTTTCGTTGACTCCACATGCGTTCTTCCAAGGCCGTGAGATTGTGAAGCTCCTCTTTCAGCAATGCAAGCCTGTTATTCCTATCCCTTGCCATGGAGCGTGCCTCTACTTTCTCCATTTGTTTTCTAACTTTGGCTAATTTCCAACGGACATTCCCAAAGACCATTTTATTCCACGCAGACAACTGCTCTTGCCAATGACTGACTTTCACCAAAACACTACTCATAGGGTCCATATCCGAGCCCATGTCCCACACAAAATGGACCACTTCCTCACATCTTTCGTCAGTTATCCACATTGCCTCAAATTTGAATGGCCTCTGAGGTCTACAAAAACAACAATTAACATCGTAAGTACATAGCCAAATAGGTTTATGATCAGAGGAAAAACCCAGTAGGTGATGCAAGAGAACCGTTGGGAATTTTTGAAACCAATCTGAGGAAGCCAAAGCTCGGTCAAGTCTCACCCACACAACCGGACTGTTAAAGCGACGATTACTCCATGTATAAGGAAACCTTGAAAAACCCAAGTCCTTCAGCACACAAAAATCCAAGCATTCCCTGAAACTTCACATTTGCCTCTCTGGCCTAATCGGGCCTCTTGATTTTTCTCCCAATCGTGTGATCTAATTGAAATCTCTAATGCACACCCACGATAGATCAAGTTGAGTGCTCAAATGACGGAGTAGTGTCCAAGAATCTTCCCGGTTAGCAACTTCAGGAGCTCTGTAAGAACCCGTGAAACACCAGGTGTCATCAATTCTTAGATTCACCACCGCATCGATGTGGTGAGGAGAGAACGTCCTAATATGGAGATCGATCTCATTCATCCAGAGCAAAGACAAACTCCCACTCAAATTTCTTCTTGGGACTATAAATAGATTATCATATCCCAAACGGCACCGCAGACGCTCCAAATAGCTCTTCTTCTTCTTCGTTTCGATCAAAAATAGTAGTGTGGGTCCTTTTGCTTTCACCAATCCTAAAAGCTCACGAACTCGCCAGTGGTTCCCAAGCCCACGGCAGTTCAACTTAAACAATTCATGGCAAACGGCGGGGCTGAGGAACAGCCACCGCTGATGAAGGATCAAAGAGGGAAGAGACATCAGAGCTCATGCCTTTTTTTTTTTTTTTTTTTTTTTTTCTTTCTGAACTGGGGTATCTGAACTATCTTCAGGGAAGTGCTCTCTCTTTTTAACACTAGTTGAAGAAGCCAAATGGGATGGTACTGTGGGCTTAAGTTGTTTAGGAGTTCTTTTGGACTTAAGTTTAGTAGGCAGCTCATTAGAATTTAATAAATTCTGGAGAGGAGGCCTACTGTTGGGTCGGTTCACATCATGGTTAGGGAGAATGGGCTCATTTGCTTATGGCCCAGCTAACTGAGGCTTACCCACTTCTTTTTCAAACTTACCCTATGCAGCAACCAGCCCATCTAAGTAGGAAGCCGACGCTATCACGTCACCAGGATTCGTGCATGGGTCCTGATCAAACTTCTTTATGTCACGATCAATTTCCTGGAGCTTTGCAAGGAAAGGATCTCCGTCAGCGAAGGTACCCATGTTATTTGGCAGCATTACCGAATTGGAGAACTTGGAGATAGCTTTTGTATCTGCCAACAAGGAATCACCACCTTTTGGGTTAGCATAAAGTTCGCTGGTCTGACGAAAGACTGTTAAGGGTGAGGAAAAGTAGTCTTTAACCTGTGTGTCGTACATCAAGTCTCCATCAATCCGCGTACCTGACACATCCGGTGTCACATCAGCATTAATAATCTCCTCGTGCGTATCCATTTCCATCACTAGTTTTAAAACCGTCGACGACGAAGGACCAAAAAGCTCTGTTGTCTGAACCTTCTCCGATCCACCAAAACTCGTCCTAGGATTATCAACACTCTCGTAGAAACCAGGAACAAAGACCACAGGCTTATTATAGGACTTATATGGAGATGATCTCAAGGTATGGTTATATTGCTTGTCTTCCTCTGTTAGAAAGCCTTTACTCTGAATCCAAGTGCACAGTCCTTATCGTTGTGATCCAACCGACCACACCAGTAACATATATTGGGGAGGCGTTCATATTTGAAACTAACCCAGTGCTTATTTCCATTTTCCAAAGTGATCAACCGTCCATGACATAGGGGGAGGGAAATATCCAAACTCACCTTAACACGTATAAATTTGCCACCATCCGCCTCAACCCCTCCATAGAGCGACAAACAGCCCTAACAGTTTCACAAATGGATTCGGCCACTTCTCTAGACATGTATCTAATTGGAATATCGTGAACTTGAACCCAGAAAGTAGCTCGATCAAACTTAAGGTCATTAACTGAGATGTGTTGATCGTAACATTGTAAGACCACCAGATGTTTATCGAAACACCAGGGTTCACTCTAAAGAACCTGTTCCAGATCTCCTTTCTTCTTAAACACAAATAAGAACAGGTGATCATCAAGTTTCCTCATCTTAAAGCCCTCAGTAGATCTCCAGAGTTGTCTGAACGTTTTGGCAATGGCTTCCATGTTCAGCACGCGTTTCGTTAGAAACTTTGCTGCAATAATAAACTCCACAGATATGTATTGATTTTGAAGGGTAAATTTGGAACCTTCTCTCTCATTAAGAGAAAGATTGTTCTAGGTACTTGTTAACTCCTCCATTGGGTGAGAAGAAAGGAAAAAGAGAAAACAGAAAAGAATAAGAAGAATAAAAACAGAAAAAGTGTATTCCAAGGACCCCACGAAAGGGACAACCACAAGCTTTGAGGTAAACTTGTTACCTCTAGAGAACACAGGCACCTCCAATATAGGGGGGACAAACAATTCTACAGGCTAAGAACAGAGAAGGGGGAGGAGTCCCTTTTTTTTTGTTTGTGTGTGTGTTTCAATAGTACAAGAGTTCTGTTCATATTGTATTGTCTTTTATTTGGGTTAAGTTTTGTATGACTGGAAGATGACTGCTTTTGCTAGCATCCTTCATCTTTCTTTCTTTTTCTTTTTTTTTTCCTGTTAAGGTTTTAGGAAAATCTCTTGTATACTCCGTGTACTTGAGGTTTTTGCTCATTTTCAATTAAATTTTTGTTTACCTATTCAAGAAATAAAATAAAATGATATAAAAAGACATTTTCACAGCCAAGCTCTTTCAAATTTACATTACTTCAATGACTGTTGCTACTGTCTTAGGACACACACACACACAGAGAGGAGCCGTTCCCTATTTTGTGTCTTATATATGTGTGTTTTACATTTACATTTTGATCTGAATGGTTGGCAAGAACTATGAGCTGTGAAAGCAATGATGATGACTCAAAAAAAAAAAAAAAAGAAAGTAGAAAGATGAAGGGGATCCAAATTGTGAAAAAGTAATAATTGTATCTGGTGACATTGCTATAAATATTTGTGGAGCCTAGTAGGGTGTTTTTCTGATTTTATGTAATTTCTTTCGCTTCATAAAGTTTTCGTTTATATTGGTTTGCAATATGCACGTAAATGCAGTATTGCTCATTAAATATGGGCAGAAATATTTTAAATTTATGCATCAATTTTTCCTTATAATTAATTTTAATCATTTTGATTCCTTGAAATTAAATTTCTTGGA